>JARHVA010008272.1:477500-523812 GCA_037957365.1 Torreya grandis | reverse complement strand
ATATAAGATGTGTGTTGAACTAGATGGTTAAACTACTAAGATTATGGGTGTAATAAAGAGATTAAACCTTACTCTCCATACTTGTCCTAATTTATCTATTTCTCAAGATTTTTTTGTAGTATATTTTCCACCATAATTTACTCTTTTCTTGTCAAGAGAATTCACCACCAAGATTGGAGGTTACTTATCATCTAAATAGTCCTACATGGATTTTAGGACTAGATAAGCACTAACATTACCATCAGGTTTGATCCTATATATAATTTTCATTTGGATCCATAAAATCATAATATTTTTAATGTCATTTGCACCATCATTGATGAGGAGTATCACCCTATGACCAAAAACTATTTTTTCCTCTTGAAGACATCTCAGATCTCTTCTTTGATGAGTGGGGGGTAGAAAATCATAAGTATGACCCATATATAGGTGTTTAAGAGGCTGGTCTTAGTTTCTTTTTTTTTCATGAAGAAGGTAAAACCATACCCTCTCTCTTTAAGCCAAATGATAATAGTAGTGATTTGTGTAAATTTTTCTTTGATGGCTCAAGAAACAAGAATGGAGTAGGGGTAGGTATTATGCTTATTTCTCCATAAAATGAAAGTTACTATAATTAAATTATATTTTAGTTTACTTGTACTTTTAATTCATCTTAATATGAAGATATTATACATGGGATTTAATGGGAAAGAAAGAAAGGAATGAAGCAAGTACCAACTTTTGGAGATAGTGAACTAGTTGTCCACCAAGTAAGAGATAAGAGTGATACAAAAAACACATTGTTGAAGTCCTACAAGCATAGATTATGGGAATTTATTGAATAATTTAATGCCTTAAACATATAATTAGTTCTAAGGGAAGATAATCAACATGCTAATAGGTTGGTATCAGTTGGAGCACAATTTGAGATTCCTAATGACGTCAAGAACTCAAAAGCTCAACCCCACATCACGATAGTTGTAAGGCCATCAATACTAGATAATGATGTCAATTGGCAAGTGTTTGAGAGTGACAAACAAATAACATGTTTTATCCAATAATAATTTGAGTTTTTTCATAAAAAATAGGCCAAATTTCAGCACCAATATGGATACCAAATTATACAATTAAGGTCTAATAAGCTTCCCAAAAGGGTAGTTACTCTTGAGAACATATTCAATGAAAGTGATCAAATGAGAAGAGAAAAAAACTGATGTATAACAAAAAGGAACATCATGATAAGGTATCCATATTTAATTATTTACTCCTAAATCTTGGAAAGGTATGTACTTCAATTGAGAGAGCTGCATTTATTGATTTATGTAGAGAATTTTATGATGTCTTTGCTTGGGAATATAGTTATCTCAAGGGGTTTGATCCCACATTTTCACTACACACTATAGAAATTGATCCAAATTCTAAACCTATAAGGAAAATAAAAAGGCACATTGATCCCAAATTGGAGATTCTAATGAGAAAAGAGCTCATCAAGTTGATAGAGTCAAGAATCATTTTTCCTATCAAACACTCTTCATGGGTTGCCAACTTAGTTCTTGTGAGAAATAAGAGTGGTGAGATCAGATTATGTGTCAAGTTTAGAGAATTTAATATGGTGTCATTAAAGGATAATTATCCCTTACGTTATATGTAAAAAATCCTTTAAGTATTTGTAGGTTCTTAATGTTTCTCTCTCTTGGATGGCTATTCAGGTTACAACCAAGTCTTGGTCAAGGAAAAAAATCAATATAAGAAAATCATTACTATTAAATATGGCACATATGCCTATAATATAATTACATTTGGGTTTTATAATGCATGGTATACATTTAAAATATCCATGGATATGGCTTTCCAAGGTTTGATAAATCAAATGGTTCTAATTTAGCTTGATGATATTACAATTTTCTCTTAGAATGCTAGTGATCATATAACTCATCTTAAATTGATTTTTTAAATATGTAGGCAATATGGAATATATTTAACTCAAAGAAATATGTTTTTTTAGTTCATGAGGGTAAGTTATTAGGCCGTATTATCTACAAAGATGTGCTTGCTATAGGCCTTAAAAGGGTGTGTGCCATATTAGTTTTGTCTTTGCCCAAACATAAGAAAGGTTTGCAAAGTTTTCTTGGGAAAATAAACTTCATGAGAAGGTTTATACCTAGTTTTTATAACCTTGTGAATCCTATCATATCTATGTTGAAGAAACATCAAGCCTTTGTTTGGACTAAATAAGTAAAAAATAGTTCTGAGGGCATCAAACAAGCCATTACACAAACACCAACATTTATTAACCCTAATTTCTCTAAGGATTTATTCTTGTATGAATTTTTTAATCTTGAAACCATTTAATATATGGTAATTCAATATAATAATTAAGGTCTTGAGCAGCCCATTACATTGTTTAGTCAAGGGATAGAAGAGTATGAGGATATATACACCTTCATTGAGAAGTAAGTGTTGTCAACCATAAGGAGCCTAAATAAGTTTAGACATATGGTGTATAATAAAAAGATTCATGTCATGGTGACCCACCTAAGCATAAGAGACTTCTTTTTGAATAAGGATTTGAATGAAAAGATGGATGGCTGGATAACCAAAGTCATGGAATATGATGTGGACATTAAGGCCATTAAATTGGTAAGAGGGAGAGGGATATGTGAGCACTTGAAAGAAGACCTTCAAGAATAAAGAGAGGTTATTTTGACACTACAAGATGATCCTATTGTAGTTGTATCTTCACTCTCTCCAATTTTGACATAAAATATGGTAATGTTAAATGGGTGAGTCTCCTATAGGTTTGGATAGAGCAAAGAGAAGAAAATTTAAATTACAAAATATATGTGATGTTATTATGGATGGTGTTATTTTTATAATGTATCTTAATGGTATGTTTCCAAAATGCATTAAAATGGATTGGATTGATAAACTATTAGAACAATTCCATGATGGTCCAGCTAGAGGCCACTTTACATATAAGATAATAACTACAAAAGTAATGAGGGATGGGTACTATCAGACTAGTTGTTCAAGGAATACTATGCATTAGTTAGGTGTCTGAAGTGTGCATTTTTTATAGTAAACAAAGGCTTTAAACCCTTCCTTTTAATCATATTCAATTATACCATCCATTCATGTAATGAGGTTTAGATTTTATTGGCATGATAAATCCACATTTAAGTGCTAGTCATAAATGGGTGATTATAGCCATGGATTGTTTCAAAATATGGGTGGAAGCCATATCCCTCAAAGAGGCTAGTGAAAACTTAGTTCTTGACTTTTGTGAAGGCCTAGTGACCATATTTGGAGTGCCTTCAACAATAATTTTTGATAATGCTTAACTTTTAGTGGTGAAAGAACAATGGAGTGAGATCTTATGCATGGTAATTATCTAAGTTATCCTTATAATTACTACCCTCAATTTAATGGGATAGTTGAGTCCACTAATAAGAACTTAATCATAATTATTAAGAGAATAATAGAGGATAATTAAAGATCTTGGCACACTAAGCTGAAGATAGCTCTATGGGCTAATAGGATCACCCCTAATAAGGTTATTGGGAACTCACCCTACATGTTTGTATATAGGAAATAAGCCAAAATAACTATGTCACTTGAACTACCATCCCTTGAACTAGCTCATCAACTTGACATGATGGAAATTGATCCTATGAAAATACAATTGATTGAATTAATGGCCTTAGAGGAGATAAAAAATCATGATATGCACACTATGGAGTTGTAACATAAATTTACACTCTTGGAGAGGAGTTTTAAAGATCTGTCCATGTGGGATACACTATAGGAACAACCCTAGGCTATGGCTCACCTATGGTGGGGTTAGATCTTTAGATAAGGTCAACTTCCTCATGATAGATCACCTATACTAATGTTTGCACTGGGAAAAGGGTTAGAAAAAGGGAAATAGGGATCCTAAGAAAGTTAAAAAATTGATGCACCAAATTAAAATGAGAAATCACATAAGCATGAAATAATCACTGAAGAATTATAAGACAATGCTAGCTCACATGATCTCATAAAATTAGCTAATTGCATAAGTGTTTCATAAACTAGGTTCAGGAAGTAATGGATGAAAAAAAAGAGGAGTTATAAGACTCACTAAGAGATTACATATATGGCTAAAAAAACACTAATCTAGACCTACAACAAACTTGAAAACACCTGGAAATGAGAAAAAAAGGACAATGGGCATGGAAGATTCTCCTTCACAATGCCATCATGCACAAGCTTTGTCACACATAATTCAAAGGAGAGAGATAGGTTAAAAAAGTATTTATTTATTCAAGATGTATTTCATACAAATTTTGATATGGTCTAGCCTTATCAGATGAGAGTCTCTACTCCTCCAAAATTGAGAGAGAATTTCTTATCAAAAGTGAGTCTTTCCTTCTAACAACTAAGAGAGAGGGTTACAATGTGCCAAAAAATGAAATATATAGAGAAAGGGTAAGGAAAGAGTGATCATGACATCCTATAGCATTAAATGAGTCACTAAATTTTATGAATTGTCCACCATCTTTTAATCAAATTAGTTCCAGTTCTCTATTTTATAGCTTTACATTATCTTCCACTTGCTTCATTATGAAGGCAAGGTCCTTATATCCATAGACTTGACATAACCATGCTTAAGCCTAATTTTAGTAGTTATAGGTACCTTTTTATCGAAGATATAGAAATATCAAAAAATGAGACACTCCAAACTTGCCCCTACTCTAATCTAAACACAGGTCTTTACAATAGATTGAAAACCAATCTCATTTATTAGTTTTTATATAGCTATAATATCAATGAAGAACTTATAGACTACATTACATCATTTTTAAACTATATTAGTTCTAAATAGACTTATTATGTCTCTAAAACTTATGGAATCCAAGGAATTATTGTAAACAATGTTGAAAACACAAGAAAACTAAGTCTATATGCTCTTAATCCTCCAATAGAGGTCTCAACTGAGCTTCAATGTCATCCTTTGAAATATTTGACCTGGTTCAACTTTAGGTCACATTTACTCTCCATTAAAGTCCCTTATATTTTTAATTTTAATGTTATCCATTGATCTTGATCTCGGTCTTCTCAAATTGTGTCATCTATTAGCTCCATGTTCATCCCTAGGATATGCTGACTCTTTGACCTATCACTCATCATTGATCTTAAATCTACATGATCTAATGTGCTCTATTATATTTTTAGAACCCATTGACACTATCATATTTTTGGTTTACATTATATATACTCTAATATTCTATGATTTAGACACTTTTCCTCACTATATTCATTCTCAAGATTCACTAACTTGTTGACTTTTCTCATTGTTGATCTACTTTTGTATGATGGGTTATGCACTATTGGATATATACAAGGACATATGGAGAATTACCAATGGTAGCTTTGGGAGTCACTCTATCATCCCTCCTTAATTTTTTATACCATGTTCTTTGATTTTCCTCCATAGTTCTCTTGATAATCCTTAGCAAGTTCTTATTTGTGGACTTTTCCAATCCATTGCCTTATATTAATTAGAAGATGTGCTAAGGTAGATGCCCAACTTGAATGCCTATTTACTTGTCTCCATAGAAATAAATACTAATGCATTATATGAAATTATAGTAATTGGGACACTAAACCTAGTTACTATGCTATCATAGAAGTCCAATACTATAGTTTCATTGGCTTATTTCAAGGTAATTGCTTCCACCCACCTAGTGAAGTATTTAGTTATAGTGGGCACCCATTTATGCCCTATACTTGAAGGTGGATTTATCATCCCTATGAATTCCAACCCCCATTGCATGAAGGGTTGATCCACCTAGATTGGGTTAAGGGGAAGGGCTACCAATATTTGTTTGCCTACAAATAGAGCACACTTATGACATTTCCTGACCCATGCATATGCATCTTTGAAAAGGCTAGGCTAGTAATAACTAGCCCTCATTATTTTTCTACTATTTTTCTTGGAGTAAAATGGCCTCCTATATGTCCATCATGAAACTAATCTAAGAGATTTATCACTTGATTACCATCAATACACCTAAGAAGTACCCCATTTAGTTTCTTTCTAAATAAAATTCCATTTATAAATACATAAAGTATAGAATAAAGTCTAAAATACCTTATTTAGGGTCTATCCAAACCTTGGGGGCATTATCTTGTCATCAAGAAATGTGTCATATCTTAGAGCTAACTATTATGAACTAGAGGTGCATCAATTTGTGAGTTTTTTTGTGTCACCAAAACAACTTATTTGTCTTCTTGATGGTCATCCACTATATCCTCACATAATCCTTTACCTCTTATTAGCTTGGTGACTTTGATATCCACATCATACTCCATGACCTTGGTAATCCAGCTTGCTCTTTTCTCATTCAAATCCTTATTGAGGAGAAAGTCCCTTACCCTAGGATGAAACACCATAAGATGAATCTTGTTATTGGAAAATATTGGCCTAGACTTTTTAAGGATTCTCAAAGCTATAATAACCTACTTTTATATAAAAGTATATCTTACGCCATATCCCTCTATCCCTTGACTAAAAAAGGCAATTGGTTGCTCAAGTCCATCATTATTCTACTTCAGAATAGCTAATATATTATCAACATTGACAAAGGTGTACAATATGAAATTATTTGAGAAGTTAGGATTCATGAGCAAGGGTGCTTGGGAAATGGCTTGATTGATGGCCTCAAATGATGCTTTACCTTCATTTGATGAAGTAAACACTTAGCTCTTCTTTAACATGGTAGTGATAGGTTTGACCAGGTTTACAAAACTAGGTATAAACCTTCTCACAAATTTTATCTTCCCAAGGAAGCTTTGGATTTATTTTTTGTGCTTAGGTAAAGAGAGTGATGAGATACCACTTATTTTATCAGGGTCAATGGATAACCCTTCCTTTGAGATAATTTGACCTAAATGTTTTCCTTCATAAACAATAAACACACATTTTTAGGGATATAAAAAGATCCCATACTCTCTACATCTTTGGAAGATCAACCTTAGATGATCCATGTGATCACTATCCATCTTGGAGAAATCATTGATGTCATCCAAATAAGCTAGTATCATCTAATTCAAAAACCCTTGGAAATCCATGTCCATTACTATTTGAAATGTTTCCCAGTATTGGATTCAATTAATTTGGTCAATTCTTTCCTCATAAGCTCTTCTATTTTGGGGTTTATAGGCCTCTACTTCTATCTAATAGGCTTGGTATTAGCCTCTAATTCTATAGTATGCTAGGCTAGCTTGGGATCAAAACCTCTCAAGTCACTATACTCCCAAGTAAATATGTCTACATATTCTTTAAAAATATCTATGAAAGCATGACTATTAGATTTAGTGCTTACCTTCCTAAGCTTAAGGAGCTTGTCTTTCAAGATAAGGACTCTTTCATAGTTCTCTTCACTTGTTGACATCACTACCTTATCTTTTCTTGTATTATCTCCCTCATGGAAAATAATTTCAAGGGTGATAAGTCTTTTAGGAAGCTTGTTAGATCTCAACTAAATAATTTTCTCCTCATATTGATGTTGAAACTTTTCCTAGTTTATGGAGGAGAACTTTTATTCCTACTACAAGAAATAAACAATTTTCTTGTTATTCTCAAATACCTACCAATGACCTTCATTGTCTAGCATTGATAGTCTTACCACCACTTTGACATGTGGCTACACCTTGGTCCTTTTTAACTCATTAGGGATATCAAATTGAGCTCCCACAACTGCCAACTTATTAGCATGTACATTCTAGTTCCTTGGTACTGATTGGATGTTAAAGGCCTCAAAATCCTTAATTAGGTCTGACACTATGTTTTTAAGACTTCATCAAAGGATTATTAGTTATAGTCTAGCCTCTAACTTGGTAAACTATTAGCTCACTATCCCCATAAACTTGTAATTGTTTGATTCCTTTCTTACTATCCCATTTAAGGCCATGGATAAGACCCTCATATAATGCTACATTATAAGAACAACTGAATTAGAACCTATAAGAAGAGAAATACTTATCATGTAAGGGGGATACCAATATTGCACTTGTACCCACTCCATGTTTGTTCCTTGAACCATCAAAGAAATATTTACATAAGCCACTAGGATCTTCTTTAGGTCTAATGAGGGATGTCATGGATTGGTTCTCTTCATGCAAGTAGTAGACACCCATGTCCCTTTATTTAACACCTTCCAAGGGGTCAACTAACTGATTGTCACTCCATAGTTCATCCAAGAACATGTTTAGTATCTCTTTAGGGTGAGTGTTTAGTTCTTGACCAACTATAAATTCATCTTTATTAATGATGGTGTAATTGAGGTATATGCTATTTGGACCATAAGAATCTATGTGGAATTGTGTAATGGGATCAACCTTAATAGATACCTTAGTTACATATCTTGTCCTTAATACTATGTATGACCAATCTGCTACAAGATAACCTCCAATATTTATAGTGAATTCCCTTGATAAGCATAGGGAAAAACAAGGAGGTACATCTAGGATCAACATATCTTGAACCAATGAGACACTAGAACAAGCATGAAAGGTTAAGTTGAGGGCTCTGATGACACCAGATGGCTTGGAAGAAGAACCATCAAGTTGTATAACTCCCTTAGATTAGGGCTCATATTTTAGACCAAACTGATTAACTATGAACATTAGCATTACTGAGGTGTTAGCCCCACTATATACCAAGAAATTATGTACTAAAGACTCACCAATGATTACTAAAATGTAGAAGGGAGGAGGTTTGATCACCTTACCTAGTTTCCCTTCATTTGGTCCTTTGGCTGCATTAGTGAGAACCAAATTTTCTTTGAGTAGTGGTTTCTCAAGAACATTGATTATTGACAACTGTTCTTGGAGTATGTTTCACTAACCAAGCATGGAGAGCATATCCCACATTGGCATACTAATATTGGACCTTTTAATTTGTTCCACAATGTTTATGGGTGAACCACCAAAATTTGTTTGTACTTTTAGAGCTACAACTGCACCTTGAGTTTGTGAGTACTGAGGGACAAGGACATTCCCCTAATTTTGATTCTTTATAGCTATTGGAACCTTTGGAATAACAAGTCCATTTGGACTTGATATTTAATGAGTAATGGTAGGAGGATCTTTGACTGATTATTGGTTACCATCCATATTTCTTATTTTGAACCTTGTATTTGCTACCACTGGAATGTATGCCTGGCTAGAAATAGCCTACTAATTGAGTGCATAACACTCTTCTTATTCATAGTTCACCATTTTAGTACCCAACTAGATTGGTCCTTGATTATGGATTTGAACTTGTTGAGGATCTTCTAGTTTTGTCATCATGGGTAACTCTATGTTCTAATCCATAAGAGCTTGATTGTATCCATATTTTGTAGCCTTCTACCATTGGTCATTGAAAGCTTAGTTAAATTCAGTGTTTGGGACAATGGATTTCCCAAAAGACTAATTCCAAGGTATGGTACCCTCATCTTCTTTATAAAAAAATATTTTGAATAGGGACTAAGGTGTTGGAAGTGATTGCAACATTTGGATTATAGTTTCTCTGTCTATTATAGTTAGGCTACGCTTGTCCCTAGCCTTGACCCTAGCCTTGGCCTTGGAAATTTCCTTTATAAGGTGGCTTATTTTCTTGATAAGATTGCTGCTTAGGTTGATATGAGGCTTGGTAAGGTTTGTTTAAAGTTTTCTACCTCTTAACATTCACCATTTCATTTCCAAAATATTAGAACATGCTCTTAAGCTCTTAAAAGCTCTTTTGTTTGTGGGAATCACTAGATTGACTAGTGGAAGCCTTTTCTTGCTTAGGTAACTATATATCAATAATTATAGGCACAAGAGGAATGAAAATAAGGGGAGGAATAGAAATAAGAGGTGGTCTAATCTTAGGGAACAAAGGCATTGGTGGTCTAGGTGTAAGCTTGCTAGCTTATACCAGACACTTTTATGCTCTAATTGCCACCTCATACATATTTGGCAATGTGTTTATTCCCATGGACTAGATCATTACTATAATGTCATTATTTAGGGCTTTCAAATATTAAATAAAGGCAAAGTTAGGGGTAGGAATAATAGAGAATGGGATTATATCCCAATTCTTTTAGAACCTTGTATTGAAGTCTTGGATAACTTCATGAGGGGATATTTGAATTGTGGATAATTGCTCTACAAGTGACAAATGGTCACTTTTATCATTAAATATTTTACATAATGCATCTCCTAATTTATCTCATGATATAATAGAACTAATAACAAGGCTTGTATATCAATATAGGGATATACCTTTAAAAGAGATGGATAATAACTTAATTGCTACATTTTCCTCATTGACATTATGAATGTTAAAAAAATTAGCTATATCCATGAGGTGTTATGAAGGAGTTGTAGATTAGTCTCTTATGAAATAGGGGACACTTTTAAGAGATTCTAATAGAACAAGATCATATTGAGGGAGGTCCATAAGACTTTTCCCATTAAAATACATAAAAGGGAAAGCTCTATGGGCTACCATGACTATGAAAGGGTTTAAAAAAGATCTCCTTGTAGGGGTAGGCCTTAAAATTAACCTAGGAGCAAAGTTGCCTTTATATGGTGTGTATTAGTAAATGTTAATCTATTTACTAAGTTTAAAGTAAATTCAATGAATTCAAAGGGAATACCTCTATAATATGACATTATAGTCACTTTTGGCATGAGATGTAGCCATTGATCTACTACTAAAATGTTGGATCTTCTTTCAGAGTCACCAAATGCTATTGTTTGGAAGCTATAATTGATACAAACTGATCAAACCAACATCAAAATTTGACCAATCTTCTTTGAAATGATGTTCCACTAGGTTTACCAAAAACTATTGTAGCATCAATTTGTACCCTTATAGAGGGTTCTTTAGGCTCCCTCCAATTGAGATACACTATTTGAACAACCCCAAGCTGTGGGTCACCTATAGTGGGGTTAGATCTCTAGAGAAGGCTATATTCCTCTTGATGGATCACCTATACTAATATTTGCACTAGGATAAGGGTTAGAAAAGGGTAAATATGGATCCTAATAAAGTTAACAATATGATGCACCAAATTAAAATGAGAACTCACATAATCATGAAATAAACACTAAAGAAACATAAGACAATGCTAGCTCACACAATCTCATAAAACTAATTGATTAAATAAGTGTTTCAGAGACTAGGTTTAGGAATTAATGGATGAAATCAAAGAGGAGTTATAAGAATCACTGAGAGCTTACATAAATGGTAGAAATAAAACTAATCTAGACCTAAAATGAACTTGTAAACACCTAGAAATGAGCAAGAAAGAAGGACAATGGGCATGGAAGATTATCCTTCACAATGCCATCATGCACAAGCTTTGATACACATAATTCAAAGGGGAGAGATAGGTAAATAAAGTATTTATTAATTTAAGAGGTATTTCATACAAATTTTGATAGGCTTTAGCCTTATCAAATGAGAGTCTCTACTCCTCCATAATTGAGAGAGAATTTCTTATCAAAAGTGAGAGTATTTTCTTCTAAAAAATGAAAGAGAATTACAATTTTTTATAAAATAAAAGATATAGAGAAAGGATAAGGAGAGAGTGAGCATGCCATCATATATCATTAAATAAATCACTACCTTTTATGAATGCTCTACCATCTTTTGATTAAATCATTACTAGTTCTCTATTTTGGGACTCTCCATTATCTTCTAGTTTATATCCATGAAATTGATATATCCATGATTAAGTATGATTTTAATAGATATAGGTACCTATTTTTCAAATATATATGAATTTAGATAGATGAGACACTCCAAACATTCCCCTACTCCAATCTGAACATAGGTTTTACTATAGATTGAAAACCAATCTCATTTATTGGTTTTCATATAGTTATAATATCAATGAAGAGCTTACAAACTACATAACATCATTTTTGAACTATATTAGGTTTAAAAAGACATATTATGTATTAGAAACTTGTGTAATCCAATGACTTATTATATGTAACATTGAAAATACAATAAAACCAAGTCTACATGTTCTAGATCCTCTAATAGAGGTCTCGACTGAGTTTCAATTGTGTCCTTTAAAATGTTTTCCTTGGTTTGACTTTAGGTCACATTTTATCTCCATTTAAGTACCTTATATTTCAAATTTTAATGTCAAATATTGATCTTGATTCGGGTCTTCTCAAATTATGCCATCTGTCAGCTTCGCATTTGTCCCTAGGATATACTGACTCTTTGACTTGTCACTCACCATTGATCTTGAATATGCATGATCTAATATGATTCATTGGATCCTTGAGACCCATTGAAAATTTTAGATTTAAACTCACCATTAGATCTGATCTAAGCTTCCATGATTTAGACACTTTTCCTCACCACGTTTATCCTCAAGATTCACTGACTTGTTGACTTCTTGCTCATCATTGAAATGGTTTTATATGATGGATCATGCACCATTTGATATTTAGGACCCAATAACACTATTATATTGACACTAAACATTGGATCTTGACTTTATCTCCCATGATCTTGACACTTTTTATTCATGCATTCATCCTTGGAACATTTTAATTCAAATGAATATTTTACGAGGCTTAAACACATCCCACTTTGCAAGTTTAACTTTAGAAGCTTATATCTTGAGATATAGAACTCATCAAGATACACAATTTTTAGGGGACCTTCTCGGCATGAAAATAATCATGTGCATGTGGTATTTTGGCCTTAACTAATTTCCTAAATGAACTTATTAAATACACAATCAAGCTGACCCATTCATTTTTGCATGATATGCCATGATGTTCTGGTCTCTCTAGAATTGTGCATGTCATTTTTATCTCTTTAAAAAGATCCAATAGAATTATAAGACTTTTTAAAACCTGATTCATGCCCCTAAATTCTTGAAACACCATGAAAACTTATTGGTATTCTTCACTTTAAAATTCTAGACCTGTTTCCAATCCCACTTCTCAACGATTAACAAATTACACTTTAAGCTTACTTAAAGTGTTTTAAAAGCTTTTCAAGAAATATGAATTATTTTCTCCTAATTTTGGTCCAATTATTCCATCTAGAAATCTACTCAGTTTTTCAACCATTTCTAGGCAAAAGATTCTTATGTGGGCCAAATTTGGCCAACAAGAGTATCATCAAGCCCAAGTTACGAAGACTTTTGATAAGAAGGCTATTTCAAGAACATACCAAGTGGGAGATATTATTTTGAAATTTTATGAAGATAGGGACAAACTGGGTAAACATACCAAGTTTGACACATTATGGATTGGGCCCTATATTGTCATGGGTCACAAAGAATATAATGATTTTCAACTTACAAGGCTTGATAGAGAGGAGTTGTGTATCCCAGTCAATGGCATAAATTTGAAGTCATGATATTAACATCAAATTTATGATTTTTTACATAATATAATAGGTATGCTTTCTCTAAGTGCTGAGTGCACATGTTACTTGTTTGATTTTGGTTGTTGTCTTTCTTCCAAGTGTCTTGTGACACATGTGTGTGAGTGTTGTGTGTTTGAGTGAGTTCAATTTTAGTTTGTTTCAAGGTTGTTTTCAAGTCTAATTTTTAGCTTATTTTCAATTCAAGATGATTTCATGAACCCCATAGCTGAATGGATTATCAAGGTCACTACTCTATATGGATAGTAAACATGCAATCCTAGGAAGTTGCCAAATATGTTAGCCAAAATTTGGCCATCATTAATGAGAGTAATTTAAAAAATTTATTTATGTGACCTTAATGTTGTTGATATCCATCATTAAGGTCTTGTTATGGTCATTAATAATCTAGGATGATATATATGGTGTCTTCCTTGGCAGCTTACAATTCATTTAGGATGGTCTAGTGAGTAGTAGGTTCAAGTTACTTGGTGTTTTCATCAAAATTCACTCTTTTAAAACCTTAATTTTGTGTTTAACATTGTTTAAGGTAAGTTTGAAAAAGATAATTTTAAAAGGTCCATTAAGTCCATGAAGAAGTATGCTCAAGAAGATAATGTGGTAAACCCTCAAAGAATAAAAATGGTCTAAAGATGACCAAAGTGGTCAAGGAAGCAATATAATAAGTGGATAAATTTATTTTTCAAGTATTTTAGAGAGTTTAAGGTAATTTTGACAAGATTAAGGTATCTTATTACTTTAGTATTATTTGACATTTCAATGTTGAGATGACACTTACTATCCAATGGAAAATATGAAGGTTTGTTTCTTGGATAAAGGTATTTTCTAATCCATCTAACATTTAAATGATGATATCATGGTTGTATGGTCCATATACCTTCTCCAAAGTCTTTTGTAACAACTTTCTAATGTTGGAAGTCCCTTTTGTAATTATCACTTATCATTTTTAATAGACAAAGGAGGAGTTATTTTAAAAATTGAATGAAAAATAGGGTGGTAAACATTTTTATAGACTCTACCATATTTTTACATTTTATATGAAGTAAAATATTCATTTGGCTCATCTTATCCAACAATTCCAAAGGGTAAAATAGTCAGATTCTAGAAAAAAAAAGAATTAAAAATATCTTTATAGGAATTTTATGTTGGAATATAATGTCCAAGATATTTCAAGGTTTACCATGGCATTATTAAGTCCAAATCCATATAATAAATTGATTTTTAAATCCAAAAAATTCAAAAACTTACTCCTTTCCTCCATTAGAATTCTTGGTAGACTAAAACAATCAATAGGTTTTCACTTGGAATTTTGAGGAGAGAGAAAGTTGGGATATTAGATCTTGGAAATATCAGATGACCATAATTACCTTCCAATTTTTTTCATTTTTTGTACGGTTAATCTCCTTAAATTTATGAAAAATCATTAAGAAGTTAAGGAACATAAAAGAGACTCAAAATCTCAACATGAGTCATTTTTCCTTAAGGGCAGAGTTATGAGATCAGATGGACATCTGATAATGGTTGGAAATGGTATATTAAAAATTTCTTGACCCCTTTAACAATATTTTCTCTCATTTTTATTCATGTTTAGGTTTGAAGTGTTATTAAATAGTATTGTTTTGATGGTTGGTTTAAGACAGTCTGGTTATAGGGACTATGAATTATCTTGTGTGCATTAAATGAATGGAATGAAATTTTAAATAGTTTAAATAACACCATAAGTACATATAAATCATATTTAAACACATTGGATTCAATTATCCTCAAGAGAGAGAGAGTTTTTTTCATACACAATTAGAATGTGTGAGTTTGTAGACATGGCTAAGAGGTGTCTTGTGAAGTAGGGTTATGTTTTTTTTCAATATTATTGAATGGAATAGGTCACCCTCAGATAATATTTAATACCATATTCATGTGTGTATTGTTTTATATTATATTTTAAAGAGTTATCCTTCTTCAAGCCTAACCCAAAGGAGGTTTGTGAACCTACAAGTTTGCAGATTTATAGGTCACTATTGGTGGAATATTTGTTTCATGGAGAGTGAATGTTATAATTTGAAGATATGATAATATAAATATTAATTTTAATTATTATATTGAATATTTATGTTCAATCTCTTTAGGTTTATGGTGAATAGATATGTCTCCAAGTAACACCATCATTTACAGTCATACCTTGCCTCTACAAGAAAATGACACTCATGCCATCTTGTTGGTATTCAAAATCAAAATTTTAAATTCTAAAAAAGTGGTTTAAATACCATACATATTATATGAAAAATAATTTATCAACTCACCTTACATTCAAAAGGATTGTAATGTAGGGAAGGCTGTGTAACCCAAGGTGAATGTGTTTCATTGATAAATAGTAAGAATGGGAAATGTTTATCATATTATATAAGATAAATGAAATTAAAGGAATATATTAAAATTAATTATCCATATAAATACATTATTAACCATTAATTTATTGAGCTCAAGGGAAAAGCAAGCAGTGGAGAATCAATATTTTGTCCAAATGGCCACATATAGGCCCTAACAGGTAATAAAGTCAAAGGTCATGTTGGTGATGGGTGTTTGAAGTTTTGGATTTTAAGGAGAACATGATATAATATTTTGGAAAAATTTTAAAATACAAATTCATTTATTAATCTAACTTTGGCCTATGGAGACAAAATTTGGTAGAATACAGTCAAATATACCGAAAATAAGCATACACAGACCTATCCAAATCCTAATTGAAAAGTGATTAGTTGTGAAGTGTTTGAATAGGAATGTGAGAAGTTAAAAGTGATAATTAAATGTATAATTTAATTTTAAACCTCATTGTCATCATGAAAATACTAAATCTGGCCTAAAAGGACTCATTTCAATGAAACATATAGTCAGGCAACCTTAATTGACACACACAAGCCTATGCAAGGAGTTGAGGAGTAAATGAGTCATATGTGACAAAATAAAAGGTTTAGAAGGATAAAAAAATGTCAATAATAACATTAATATCATGTAAATATCATTAAAAACATCAAAAATGTCAATGAGTAAGGCTCACACTCATGCTACAGTCCAAGCAAACCTAATGGACACCTACAAGTAGGTTTTGAGAGAATGAAGGAAATGTGTAGGCTATTAATTGAGATCATGAAGTGAAAATAAATTAAATAAGTCTATTAATATAATTTATAAAATCTCAAAAAGCTATCTTTGAGTGTAAAAGTGGTTAAATGTAGAGAAAGGCCTAAAAGAACTAATTAGGCCTAAAAGGTCTAAATGAATAAGTACATGCCTACACATATGAAACATGAAAAAACTTATTTGTTTTTGTTTTTTGGTTAATCTATGAGTGAAAGAGAGAATATATAAAATTTTTAGAACAATTACATTAAGGTTGGAATCATTGAGAGAGGAAAATATGAGAAAAGGTATGTTAGGGATAAATGAATATGAGGGTGTGCAAACCCTCACACAGGGCTCAAGTTAGATTTTATTGGTTTGATTAGCCAATATTTTAATTATATCACTTAAACATATTATATAATTTTCCTCATACCTCATTAATGTTTTTAAAGGCAAACCCAAACATTCCTATCCTCTTTCACTCAAATTCTCCTTTCTCGACCTCATAGTTGCAAGACCGCTAGGCCGAGAGCCATTTTCATCACATGTGAACATCCATGAGTATATTCATGGGATATTGAGCCAATTTGGAGAGGTGTATAAGTTTATATACTAAAAACTCCAAGAATTTGTTTAGGCATTAGGGCCCTCAGGGTTATAAACAATCGTTAAGACCTCAAGTACCTTTAAACCCTACTAAAACCCTGAATATGACCCAATAGGAGTAAAAAGGATTTAAAACACTCAAAAATGGATTAGGAGTCCATATATATAATTTTTATTAATTTATTATCCATTTAAATCATCTTAATGAGTGAAATTTTGACACATGTGAGCTGGTTTTATATGAAACAAGGCTTGTAAAGCTTCCTTTTGTGTCTCTATTCAAAGTTTTGAACCAATTTTTTTTATTAACCATTTGATGAAAGTATCTAAGGTAATAATAAAGTTTTTTCATCATGTTTTGAACATTAAATAATATAATAATGTCCTAATATAGGTTATAATTTAATATCTAGGCTTCAATCAAGAGTTATGACTCATCTTGTATCGAGAGAGTAAAAGGCATACAAGTTACAAAGGCTTGATCTCAAAGGACTTTAAAAACATTTTTGGGACCATTTAGTAACACCTATATAAAGTATTATAGGTTATGAAACATAAATATAAAACATTATCACCCCTAAAAGTCACTTGAAACTTCAAGAAATGAATGTCTCTTATCATCCCTTGTCAAACAAGTGTAAGATAATAGTTACAAAATGATATCTAGTGGTAGAATAGAGGTTCTATGAATTGATGTAGGATTTAAAAGAAAATAAACATTGTGATAGAGATATATAAGACACAAAATCATGGCTTGATAAAAAAAGAGATTGTGAAGATGAGTCATTATTGTCAATAAGTTTAAATATCATGTGATGAAGAATGATTTTCAAGAGAGGGTGGGCATAGAAGTTTCCCAATCCTGCCAAATGTCAAGAAGGTGGTTTGTAACTATTTTGAATAGGTATATGTGTAACTCTTTGAGGAGTTATGAATAAGAAATAATCTAAATTTCCAAGTTTACCTTAGGTTTTTGAAGAGTAAATAATATGTAGATTAGTCTCTTATTAGTCCAAATGAGAAAACATCAAACATAACAATTCAATAAGAATAAAAATTCTTTCTTAAGAACTAGGGGGAACATAACACAATAAGCAATATCACAAAATAGAGATGAATACAATACAAATTTATTACCTCTTTTATCAAATTTGATATTTACACATTGGCATAAGGATGTTCATTCTCAACCTATGATGATTGTAATCTTCTAACAATGCTCTTCCATGGTGGTAACATATCTCCAATAGTCACTTATGGCTTGGTGTTAAGATTGGCATAAGTTAGGAATTAAAACATTACTCTCAAAGGCTTCAAGAAGGTATTCCATTAGAATAAAGGTTAGGTTAAATTATGACTTGTTACTTGGGTTAATTCTAAATTAACCTAGGTTAAGTCAATCTAGCTCTAGGTGAAGTTAAGGCACTCATGAAATATGGACACCTTAGTTTCAAATATTTGTGAGGCATGACAACTCACTTTAGATAATTGTGAGGTGTGAGTTATATTTTTGAATATTTATGAGATAATAAATCACTTTATTGGCTTATTTGACCTTTTGACTTCATATTTGGCAAAAAATTTCTTTTTTGGTAAATGAAATTCATTAATTTTATTTATAGTTATATTAGGATTTACAATATACTTAGTCTTGATTAGTGAATTTTGGCTTTTGGCAATTGTTTTAAATGCTATAAATTAATAGTTTGATAGGTTAAAAGTGCTAAATTATTAGGTTGTAATTTGACCAGGGTTAAAATTGAGCTAAGTTAGTGATGAATTTAGGATAATAAATTAAATAAGTTAGCCTCATCATATTTTTGGGCAATTAAATCCCTTGCACATATGAATTTGGGAAATTTAGGTGATTTCTAGGCTTAAAATGTGTTGTTTGCTAGAAATTGAGTTGAATCCTAGTTTATGCATGAAAGTGGCCAAAACTAAGTGTCTACAATTTTCACCTATTTGAGAAGGCATTTTAAAACATAGGCATAATATCATATTTTCAAAAAATGAAAATTTTGTTAATTTAAATAGTTCATGCTCCAAAGAGTAGTTGATTAGCCCTTGATGCCCCTCAAGGGAGTGAGCATAAAAATAGAATCATCAAACATTACCTCTAAATGAATAAAATAACATGATATAGATGGTAATAGGGGTGGGAATACTAAATTTCCTAAAGGTGATTATAAATAGTAATGGCAGTGGAGTCATTGATTTTCCCAAAGGTAGTTATAATCAATAACAAAGGGTGTGACACTAGTTTTCCCAAAGGTGGTTATAAGTAGTGGCACATATAGGTTCCCCCATAGGGTGGTTGGATGGAAACTAATTTTATCAAAGGTGGTTAAAATTAGTGACCAAATGGGAAATGCTAATTTTCCTAAAGGGAGTTATAATCAGGATTGAAAAACCAAAAAAGACTTATTTTCCCAAAGGTAGTTATAATCAGGAATATAAGCATTTTCCCAAAAGGTCGGGTGGAGAAAATGAAAAATAATGATTTACCAAAGGTGATTATAATCATTAAATTAGTTGAAAATAGAATTTTCCATAATGGGACAAATTGACAAGAGTAGCTTACAATAAAAATACTTAAAATAGATTTATGATGAGCTAGTAAAGGATAACAACACATTTCTAGCCTAAATGTGAGTTTAAAGATGCACATTCAAACAAACATGGGATATAGGTTGAAAACTTGTGTTGTTAAATAGTTCTTAGGTGAGGCCCAAAAATATGGTTTAGTTTATGAGATATTCTATTGGTTATCATTTGATTATGTTGTATGACTCATTTATGCCTATTTAGAGATGTTCATCTATATAAACACATAATAAATCATTTTTTGCTCTTGATTATTACTCATGGATTTAGGCATGTGTTAGGGTATTTGGCTAGTTTTTGATATATTGGAGAGATATTTCCATTGCATTGCTAGAATAGACTCATGTGAGCATGATTTTATTGTAACTTGTGATATTATACATGATAGTTATAGATAACTAAAATAAAAATTCATATCTTAAGCATGAAAAGCTTAATTTAAATGTAAATATAAAAAACCTAGAAATAAGATATGGATAATCATATCCTAAGTGTAAATATAACAAATAAATCAAGTGTAAGACTAAATACAAAATTTCACAACCAAAGTACATGATATGGATGATCAAGATTAAAGTGTAAACTAAATGTAATAATCTTATGGTAACCAAGGAACACCAAGAAAAATAAAGAACAAAATAAATAAAATAAACAAAAAAATAAAAACAAACAAATTAAAAATAAACAAAAACACAACAAAACATCAATAAAAAAACACTAATAAAACAAAACACACAAACAAACAAAGTGAACAAAACAATAAAAAACAACTAAATAATCCAAAGTAAATAAAAGTGTAGTGAACAAACTATGTTAAACACATAAAAACAAAAAAATGACAATAAATAAATTATAATACACAGATAATGGTTAATCATAATATTATTACAAACATAAAATAAATTGTTCATGCGATTGTAATAAAGGTGTTAATCTTGGTGATAGGGTGACCCCTAAACTAGGTAGCAATAACACAAGTAAAACAACACAAGAATAAAAACCTAATGATTTCCCTTAGGCTATAGGGAAACAATGACACAAATAAGATGATAAACATTGCTCTTAGGTAATAGGAGACATTAACACAAACAAACAAAAAAGGGGAGAATAAAATAAAAATAAAGGGTAGATGAGCTAACTATGGATGCAACAAGAAAGTGAATACTACTTACAAGTTCTATGGATATAAGATTTAATGTGAAATTCAAGCCAAATGTAGTACTCCTAGGATATGTAATATAATAAAATAGATGATAATAAAATATAATTAATTTGTAGAGAAAAATAAGAATGATCTTACAAAATGACGAGTGCGTGAGAAAAGAGGGGATGATGTTCCATAATCATGAAAATGTCAACATAAACAAATTGTAAAATTGTGAGAGCATGGTCTAGGCTAAAACTACACTAGAAGTTGAGATATGAGTATCCTCAAATTAACTGAATTGATAATTCATAGTGTCTACTATGTCTAAGGCTTGGAATGAGAATGATCTCACAAAATGGCAAGAGTGTAAGATGAAGTTTGTTCATAAAATGGCAAGAGAATTCAAATGGAAATCACTTAAAAAATAATGAGAGCATAAGATTATTCCAAGTAGTCGTTAGTGTATCAAAGTTAAATACATAATGCTCACAATATGAACTTTTAAAATGACGAGAATGTATGGCTTAAGTCCAATAAAGATGGGGAAAGTAAATGACAATTGGTTACTCATAAGATACTTAGAAGTCCTAGGATACTTAAGGCAAAGAAATGGCTGAAAAAAAAGGAAGGTGTGGTCGAGTTAACTTGAGATACCCTATGTATCTAGGTGAGAGATACATAGTTTGTGAGAACCTCAAGCCAATGTATTTCTCCTAGAAATGGGAAGAAAAATACCAAGGTGGTCTAGAAATAAATTGAATAAATAAGATGGCTCATTCCAAAATTATTTATGGATTTATATCTTGTGTGGAAATTCTAAGCCAATTTTCATGATTTCATGATTTTGTGATTTTCTAGATCTTTATGAATGTTTAGGGGTTTTAAAACTATTATAAATGTTTTTGAAATTTTATAGGATTATCAACTCAATAAATAATTATGAGATATAAAATATTCCAACTTGTAAAATGGCGAGAGTGTGGCTTAGGTTTCTCACAAAATGGTGAGAGCATTCGACTTAAAATGAATGAAAAAAGGTGAGAGTGTGTCTTAAGTTTCTCATAAAATAGAGAGAGTTTTCAACTTAAAATGCTTTAAAAATGGTGAGAGTGTGGCAAAGGGGTGACGGAGCTAACCTTAATGTGAATCAAGTGCTACCTACATAGTTTTATAGGATGTCAAATCATTGTAGTTCTACCTTCAACGGTGAAGGTGGTAAATTAATTCCAATGTTTTTAGTTTTTTGGTATCTTAACTCAATAGATAATTATGAGATATAACATGGTTCAATATTCCAAAATGGTGAGATCATGGCAAAAAAGGTGATTGAGTTGACCTCAAAGTGAATTAAGAATTGCCTACATAATCCTATAGGACCTTAAGTCACTATAGTTCTATTCTACCTATATAAAAGGAATTCAATTAAGCACTAACAAGTTCTAGGTAAAAATCAAATGGCAAGGTAAATGATAACAGTAATAAAAAGGTGATGTGGTAATGCATGGTAAAGGTGTTATCCTTAATTTTTCCATAGATAATTATAATTAATAAATAATGACAAAGGGTTAGTGGTACTAATTTGACCATAGGTAATTATAACTAGTATCATGAGGTGGGACACTGATTTTCCCAAAGGTGATTATAATCAGTAACACTAGTAAAACATAATAAAAAATGAAGGATTCAATTTCTAAGACCACTATCATACTACTTTCATATATTTCCATTTGAAGATGTAATTCTAAAACAATTGTTGGAACTAAATATATCATCAACCACTGAATGTGCATGAAGTAAAAATGAATTAAAACCAAGGCCAAACATGATAGGTAGGATTAGGAAAAAATAAATGGTTGGTAAAGGGTTAAGGGTATGGTAAAATAGAAAGGGGTATAATACAAAGAATATGCATAATGTGGCATAACTTAAATGATCCTTGTAGATAATAATCTAAATCCCTAAAGTGTAGAAATGTTTGTGGTGTATTATCTTCATTGGTTCATCAAGTTCATCTCCCTCTAGTGTAGTGAGCACATATGATCTAGAACCTTAGTTTATAATAACTACATAGGGACTTAACCAGTTTGGTTGGAACTTTCATTTTTTTTGGTTTTAGTGTTGATATTATTATGATTTTCTTTTAGTACCAAGTCACCAAACTCAAATTCATGATGATTAACACATTTATTGTATTGGCCTTTTAGTTAGTTCTAATAAGCTTGGAGATTATTTAGGGTAGCCAAAAATTTACCATTAAGTAGGTCTAGCTCCTAAAAATAATCCACTCTGTAGTCTTCATCATTAATGATATGATATAATAAAATTTAGAGAGAAGGCAACTCAACCTTAATGATAAGAATAGATTTAGTTACATAAACAAGTGAATAGGGTGTAGCTCATGTGGGAGATTAAAATTTGGTATAGTATGCCCAGAGGGTGTTAAATAACTTCAAGTGTCAATTATGACCAAAGTCATTGATAATATTATTCAATATATTGATAATAGATTTATTATAAGCCTTAGCTTGGCCATTGCCTTATGGATAGTAAGTGGTAGATAAATATTGTTTGATGTGGTATTGAAAACAAAGTGCTTTCACATCTTTATTCTTGAATGATTTTCCATTATTAGATATAGTGTTGTAGGGGATACCCTAGTGGAAAATGAGATGGTTGAATATAAAATTAGAGATCTTATTATCAGTGATGTAAGTGAGGGGAATGGATTATATATGCAATCATAAATGTATCATGTCTATAAATCAATCTTGGCCCAGAGAAGATAGAGCATACCTACACTTATGATTGGGAATAAATTTATTAAGTGGGAGCATGACCAATATGGGGATCTGCTAGACTTGATTAGGGGATCACTTGTCACAATACACCATGTTAGAAAGGGTTAAAAAGCCTAATTTATAACACAATCATGCAACAACCCTAAAAGAGTCCTAGGTTTAATGTTCATTCTATTATAATAAACAAGAAAGTAAATCTAATCTAGTGCACACAAAAGCTTATGACACCAAATAGGGGTTAGAAATAAAATAAACTAAAATAAATATGCATAGAAGACATATAATCATGTAAATATATACAAAATCCTAATGCATGGAAGAGAAGCATAATTACATTATCTATCTCCTCTTACAAAGGAGAAATAAAGTTAGGAATACTTACCTTTGAAGATGAACCTGCCAAGCCTCAATCTCTCCCTTGGCTAAGGTGCTTTGCAAGAGATTTTTGTAGTATGAAAAGATAACAAATACAAATCAATTATAGGCTACACAACCTATCTATGAATCTAAAATAATTCTCTAGAAGACAAGATCTATATCTCCAAAGAAAGTATATAACCTTAAGCTTTATTCCTCAAGTAGAATGGTCAGTTAGTAGATGTTGATTTGTACTTATTATTATTTTCTTCTCTATTATTAAATTGTTGGAAATGAACTTATATATATAGGTAGATATTTCACTAAATCCTTTTGAATATATCAGTTATATAAGGTTGAGCCAATAGACCCTATATGTTTTCAAGAGGTAAATCACTAGGTCTCAAGCTAGGTCAGTTTAAGGGCTAGTGAAACTCCAAGTGAAAAATATCTCTAAATAGTATAGGGTCAACCATGTCAATGTTTTATAGTAATTAGAGGCTAAAAACTATACAGGGTCAACCCAGTCGACCTAGTACAGTCAAATAGAGAAAGGGGGTCAAAGAAAGAACATGAAGGATAAATCATGATAAATGACTAGAATGGATACAAAAGAGAAGAATAATCTTATGGTAAATGGTTTTAAGATACAAGTGTGTAGATGTAAAGTGAAAAAATAGAAAAAAATCTTATGAAGCACTAATGGTCTATCCACCCCTTTCCTGATACACCCCTTAAGGCATACACTTAGAGAGATTGAGACTCAATGAGTTTTTGTAAGATACAAAGTATCAGTAAGTGATAAAAGTTTAAAAATATTATTTGCATACATATGACCCACTCAAATATCATCACATATCAAGTAAGTACAATATGATATGGTGCTTCGAGATAGAACATGATATCATACAATGCTGATGCTAAGTAAAGTGTAGTAAGCAACAAATAAGAGAAAGGAATGAACATAATTAAAAAACACATACCTTTACTTATCTTAGTGTTGTAGATAAATAAGTAGACTAAAAGATAAAGTTAAGGCATCTAATGTGAAGAAAATGAGGTGAACCTATAAAAGTTAGTACAAAAAAATAGCCAATTTGAAAATAGAGTAGAGATAGATAAATATTGTAAGATATAATAGTGATCTAATATCTATCTAGGTGTGATTTTGTAGGCATGGATAAGATGAGGAGGAGAGATGGGGGTCCCTTGTGAGGGGATCCCTCCATGACATCCTAGATGAAACTCTATAGTTGTATGACCCTACTGCATTAGAGGACCCTAGTGTACCATTTGCCCTAGCTCAAGTGAGCTAGTTTAGATTAGCTGGAGAGGCAACAAGGTAGATATGATCATAGAGAGAGGATATAACCACCAGTAGGGATGGGTGCAGGAAATATATGGTCATGATAGAATTTGGTAGAGGAGAAATATGCACATCTATCTAAAGTGATGTAGATGACATAAGCACATATAGTGACCCTGGTTCATATGACATAGGTGCAGTAGTAGGATAAAGTGACACATATGGTGGACGTATCCTAGTTGGTGTAGGTACAAGCATGGGTGACACATATATAAAGATAGGTATATGGATTGAGATATCAAATGACCTCATTAAAACATACTATTTAGAGGAGTCAGAGGAGGCCTCAGTAGGTAGCATGACTAGGCCATGAGATAGATATGATGGAGCCCAAAAATAGAGATGAAACATAGTATATAGTTGTACTTGTATAAAAAATTCATTATATATATATATATATATATATATCATTTTAGCATATTAATGTTTGATTGTGTATGTTATCATCATTATGGTTGTGGTTGTGGATGCTTTGGAAATATTTCTTTTTAGCACATGTATTTAGCTATTTGTTGTATATGCTATAGGAAATATATGAGATGTGGTTTCTTTTTTAGCATTATGTAGAATACTTGTATGGTTAAAAATAAATAGGTAAAAAGGACTTGGTAAAATATAGTCAATCAAAAATGTACTACACACTATTTCATGTTGGGAAATGTGTAATAACAAGCAAATGACTAAGTATAAAATACCAAGGGATAATAAAATGAGATGGTAAAAAATAATTTGTTAGTAAACTAAAGTGAATGATTTTTAAACCAAATTAAAACAAGTAAAATCATACTAACTCACGTTAGAAAGTATGAAAAAATTTAATAAAATGGAAGGTATGTAAAAGGGAAAAAATGGTATAAAAACAAATCAATTTAGAAAATAAATTATACTAAATCACATTGGGAAGTATAAGAGAAAAACAAAATTGACAAAAAATTGGTCATAAATTTATCATATTAATTCAAGTTAGGAAGTATGAAAATTTCAATAAATGGTTGTATTCTTGCATGCACTCAAAAAATACAAAGATAAAAGTGAAAGAGAAATAAAGTAAGCATAAAAAACACTAAATCAAGCTGGGAAGCATGTCAATGACATGTAAATTCATAATAAATCACATCTTATCTCATATTTGACACATGTAATTTTGTTTACGATTTGTATTATTGGAAAATTTTGTGAGGAAGGTTGGGTCCTATTCGCGGTCTTACACTGAAACTCACAAATAAAAAAAAAACTAGGGTGGAAAAATAGAGACAATCAAGTAATAGAGGATGTGGGTAATAGGAATAAAAAATGTGGGAATTTGTGAGAAATGTTAGGTCCTATTTGCGGTCTTACAAAGCAACTCACAAATGAAATCCCAAGGGGAGTGATCATTAAACAAAACAATATTTCTCAAGAGGAAATATGAGGGATATAGAGAATAAAAAAGGGAGTGTAAAAATCAAGACTTAGGAATCTTATGAAAAAACCTTAGGATACAAGAGGCATACTGAGGACATGAGAAGACACTAAGTGACTAGTGACCATCAATGTACAAAGGAAACTTATTAGATATAGGCACAAATCTTTATAGGTAAATAAGTGTGCTATTAAGATCAACTCATGAAGGCAGATTGGTTTAATAAAAATTAAAATGGACCTAATTTCTGAAGATATGTTCCTCATTCTTTAGGATCCCTTACAGATTTGTCGGTCTACTGTGAATATTGGGTACTTGTGTGAGAAAGTAGGTAGCACTAAAATATTTTTTATTCTCTTTTTCTAATCTAATAACCTACCACACCCCAAAGGACCTTGGATTTATTGTGAGGCCAATTTTGTAGTTTGAGATTCAACTAGAAGAAGGAGATGTGCTTTGAATCATGTCTTTTAGTGTGATTTGACTTTTAAGAATATTTTTTCCTTTTATATCATTGCCTTTTATTTAAAAGATTTAGATTTTAACTTTTTATGGATTTTAAATATTCCTCCTCCATATGGATTTAGAATGATCAATCATGAGAGATGTAATGATACACACAAATGAGATTTAGGCTAAGGCTAAAGGAAGCTAAGTAACTAAAGACAAAGATTGACTAGGACACGTAGGCTTAGAAATGAACTAACTTGTGATATCAAGTCTCAACCATGTATATGCTTAGTTTGTGAAAAAAGGAAAAAAGGGAAAAAAGGAGATCCAAAGGTGGATTGGTGAAAGGAAAGTATAATGAGATGCATTGTTTTCTAACTGATCACATGGTAATAGGAGATAAAGACCAAAGGGAATAGGGTTTGTATAACTAAGTCACAATGAGAATTATATGTGAAAAATAGAGATAAGAAAGAAAACAATCATGAAGACACACGAAGAGAGTTTGAGAGAAACTCAAGCAAGAAAGATAAGACAATGATAAAAAAATACAATCATATGCAAATATAAATGATAATATAAGTAAGATATAGTACAAAAGGTAAGATCACTATATAAGAAAAATATGAATTTGACACAATGTCAAATGATATAGTAGATAGATAAAAATAAAATTAGAGCACCCATCCAATCAAAGTGTAAATGTAAAGGCACCATAAATGTGCTTATAGGTACTAAGAAATCTACCCACACACATTATCAAAGACATTAGATAAATCTCTATAGAGCTAGATATAAACTACTGCTAATGTTTTGTCAATCTTTAATGAAAACTGGGAAAAGACTTCTCTTCTAATCTTCTCAACTAAAAAAGTAAGAATGATCAAAGGATCGTGCTAAGGAGTGAAATAAAGTAAGGGATGTTTTGAAGAATGCATAAGAGTGAGATCTATGGAAGATGTAGGAATCATCGATGGAGAAGGATCCATGAGTGAAAGACTCATGAGTGGAGAAGGATCCATAGGTGAGGAAAGGTCACATGTAAAGGAATCATGGGTAGAGCCATAAAAGGTGATGAATGGACTATAGGAGGGGATGGAACCATTGGAGGTGAATCCATGGGAGAAGAAAGAGAAGCCTTCTTATGGGAATGACCTATGGGAGGAATAGAAGAAGGTCTGAGAATAATTATAAGGTGATATTTAAGTTATTACTGAAGGATGTGGAAATGATTGATGTGATGGGGGACACATTGGTGCCATAGATAATACACCTCACCATACTTAGGTATATATTTAGATATAACCTTTGGGGGAGGCATGTATTTGTCTGAGGAAAGAGAGGAAGGATGCAAAGTATCAATATACTATCATAACTTGGGACAATGGGTATAAGAATGATTATCTGTCTCATGGAAGCAATGGATATGATTATGAGTGGTCTTAGGAGAAGCATTCATAAAAAGAGGTGTAACAAGAGTGAAAAAAACTAGAGAATACTCATCAACCCATTTGGTGGGCAACAAAGCCATCTTAGGTAAAGGAAGTAAACCATCACCAAGATAAGGTGGTAATGGAGGAGGAAAAAAACTAATCTTCATTAAAGGATCAATGGGATGAGAAGCAGGGGTAGGCTTAATAAGAGCATGAATAGGAACAAACTCAACTATAGTAGGAGAAAGAATGGGCCCAATTATAATAGGAACATGAATGGGCTCTAATAAGGGCTATATTGAGGGAGGATTAGGATCTACAAAAGGTCTAATAAGGGCCACACTAATCTCAAGAGTAAACCAACTATAGTGATTAGGGTACCTAGAAAAATGGTAAGGCCTAGTCATAACATGATCTATGAACATACTCCTATGAGGATCCTTAGAAAATGGAAGTGTTGGTGCCATCTCTATCCTATGATAAATAAAAAAATACTAAAATTAAAAAATATAAATGAAGGAAGATAGGAAGACATGTAAAAAGACTCAAGTAAATAAGAATGATAATGGATAATCTCAACATCATGGGCCTAGACAATACCACCTAAGAATGGATCATCTAAGGAATAACCATCATTGTAATCTAGTGTGTGAAGATAAATGACATAAGTATGGATGACCTTGTCATTCTAGGAAGTATGGTGAATATAATTCCAAGTCTTGGTCAAGAATATGGGAATATCATTGTAAAGAGGCTTATGAGAATGAGGCTAAAAGGAAGAAAGAAGCTATGACATGAGGTGAGGTGAGAGATCAAAAGTTTTAATCTTTAGGTTAATCTCATCAGACTCATAATCATTTGAATATAAGATGTTAAAGGCAATGTTCCCAATGAGTTTAGGATGTCCATTGTAAACTCAAGTTTAATTAATGGGAAAATTAAGATGCTGAGACTCATAGAATGGAATGTTGGGAAAAGGTTCAAGTGTAGGGATATTAAAGATACTAAAATCTTGGAATTGTTCAAAATTTCAAGGGTTAGTGTCACCTTAAATATTATAATGGATCTACTATAAGGGAATTTAAAGCATTGGTAGGTAGAAGAAGTAATGAATCTCATACATTGAGTCTGATGGGTGTCATCAATTATCTTATTTTAATAATGTTAATCTAAGGCTAGTGTTTGAAAGCTGTCTGCAATAGGAGAAAGAGATATCTGGAAAATAGTTCTTTCTATCACACTCCACACTTGTAGGAATTGAAAATCACACTTGTTAGAATTAAAAATCACATTTGGTAGAATTAAAAATCACACTTGCAAAAATTAAACCACACTTGTTGTAGAATTTAAATTACACTTGTAGAAATTAAATTATACTTGTAGAATGTAAATTGATGAATTGAAAATAAATGATAAACACACAAATTACTTGTAGGTTTACAACAAGCTGTACAAAAGAAATGCTTACAATAACAAAGAAATAAAATAAGAATTTACAGTAAAAAGAATAATTATAAAATAAATAAACATAAATACATTGATCCATCTTCCTTGGAATGAGTGGCCAACTCATTCTGTAGAAGAGGATTTCACTTAGAACATAGGTTTAGAATAAGTTGATCATAATAATGGAGATAAAAGTGTATTGATTGATTATTTCATTCATGTGTGAAATGTTGCATTTATAATTTCATGCTTCCAACCAAGACCTTATTTGAGAATAACAACTGAGATAATCTATCCTATCTCAATCTCCATAAAATATAGAGAGAGATACTTATTATAATAAAATATATTATAGAAGAATCTTGATCTCACCAAATATGAAGAGAGTTATTATTTGGAATCAAATTACATAAACCTATATTTGAATATAATTTATAATAAAAAGTCTATACATATAGATTTATATATAGAAAAAATATAAATGGAAAACATTATTCATGATAGCTAGAACATTAGAATACATTTAGAAATACTGTCCAAACAAGTCTATAGTAGTTTTATTGAATTTTGTTGCAATTCTATTAAAATCCGTAGCAAGCCTACTGAAATCCATAACAAGCTTGCTGAAATCTACAACAAGCTTGATGAAATCTATAGATGAATGATATAATCCATAGCTGGTCTAATGTAATATGTAGTTGATTTGATGTAATCCATAACTGATCTATACATGGTCTAATATAATCCATAGCTACTATAGTAAGTCTGTTATAATCCATAACTACTATAGAAATCATGTTGTAATTCATAGCTATTATAACAAGCTTTATGGGAGTTTGTAGCAAGCTTGTGGGAGTTTGTAGCAGGCTTGTAACTTGACCAAAATGATGGATTCATTTTATAAGACTCTAACACCTCCAAAATTATTCTTGAATGGTTACTCTTCATACTTTGAGTCATTCTTAGCTTAGTATGAACGGTGTATGCACTCATTAATAAAATTTTCCTAATAATTATTAGAAATAGATAACCAATAGATAATTATGAATTCTAAAGAAATAAACATGATATATACTTGCTATTTTATTCTAAATAAACTATAAGTTTAGAAAATAAATTTAAATACACTTTATATATAAACAAATATAATTTTATGTTATGGATATAACGATCCATTTTATGGGCTCGTCATCTCCCCCACACCTAATCTCATGCATGTCCTCATGCATGCCACTATTTAAAACATTATGATACTTATGCATGGGTTAGACTTACCTTCCTAATTCAAATGAGATTCCTAAATTGATTTAATTGGTACAAGTATAGTAAACTTTATCTTTTAAAATCTCAAATAAAAGTGGCCAATGAAAATGGACATTGAAGGATAGGTTCTTATGTGGAGGTTTTTTCCTACTATCCTCATATTATTTTTGATCCTTTTGACATAGGTTCTTTTGTGGAAGTCTCATGCTACTCTCTTCATATTTTTTTATTCTTTCCTTCTTTCCCCTCTTTTTAAAAATAAATGGGGTGAGAGTAGGTTCTTGTGTTGAGAATTTCTTACTGTGTCTATACATATTTATTTTGACCACAAAGCAAATTTTGATATAATTTTTTTTGTTCCTTTCAAAAATATGTACCATGATCAAGATCAAACTATTTTTATATGTTTAGATAAACCCAATTATTATATTTTTGAAGATATTCTCCTCCCCCACACCTAAGTTCATGCATGTCCTCATGCATGACGAATGAATGAAGTGAGATGAAATTACACAGATCAAATAGAAGGTTGTCCATTTCTCTAGAAAAAAATTGTTTACAAGATTGAATTTTCATGTAATAACAAAACTTATAATTAAATTTAAATGTAAAATAATAAATCAAAATACCATGGCATACCTTTAGTTTTTAGTGCTGCTTCTATGGTAGCCAAAGTGAAATATATTGGAAAAAAGTGTGGATAAAAGTACAGTCCAACTATGCTAAAAAATAAGACCACAAAATATAAGTAACCAAGGAGAAAGTTACATCAATTATTCCTTTTGACAAATTTCATTCTTTTTATTTTTTATGCTTTTTCCCTTGACTAGCCAATAAACTATTTTCTAATCAAGGCTCTTTATTCTAGCACTTGGTATACCAACAAGTTGGTTTTCAAACCAAGGCTACCAACAACGCCCAAAAGTTTTCATTATTGGTTTTTTGTTTTAATTTTATAATTTATTATTATTTATTTATTTTAATTTTTTGAAAACTGATGACATGGAAAATATTAGCCAGAGACTCTATACATATTCATATTGCTTGTAAATGTATCATAGAATGTTATGTATGTTGACATTTCTTTAGCATAAACACTTGCGAATTTTCTTGCAATCTTTTATCAAAGGTAACTCAAGCTAATTTTCCAGTTTCTTTGAAAAAGTCATGGGATTTTTTTTTAATCTCCAAAATGAATCTTTGTAATGAAAGTATCCTATAAAAAATAAAAAACAAACAAAGCCTTTCCTGACAAGCATAAATATCAACAATGTCAAAGAAATATAAATGTTAACAACAAAATGTTAAGCTGAACATTTAAATGTTTATGGAAGAATGCATTTCAACCTATGTAGAAATGATTGATAATTCAAGAATTAACATTATTTCTAATAGGATTTTATTGTGGAGAATAAATACTTCCTCATACAAGTTCTATTATTATGCAAGTGGATATGGATATAGATAATTCTTGAATATGGATGAAAATGAGTGAAAAGAAATGTCATCAATTATTTTTATTATGACCTCTGTAGAAAATACTAAATATTATTTATATAGGGAAAATAAAATTACATTGCTAAATTATTTGATGGAAACTAAAATCTCAAAAACATACTTGGTAATTGAATTTTAGAGGTCCTTGGTTTCCTTATTGCAAATAGATTTGGCATTCCTTGTCTGTAGCTAAAATTTTTGTATTCTTCATGCTAAAAATTCTATGTTTTTCATATATAACTTGTCTTGAATTTGTACCATGCTGAGCAAGCTTCTTTACTATCTTCTTCTTCATTAGGGAATCAAAAGTGGGGGTCTGGGGGTGGTAACCCCCATTGGGGTCAAGGGTCATCCCCTCGAAGAGAGGCCTAATTTAATAATTTTGTAACCATACATTTACTTAGCATTGAATATTTTTAGATGATTTTATGCTATTTGAGATAGCTTACTAAAATCATGTAATTTTTACTGATTTTTAGCATTTACAGTACTTAAAAATTGTTAAACATTTGGTCTCATGCGACTATATGTAAATTCAATATTCTAGGTTGTATAGTAGTTTGAAGTGGATGGTAAGTCTGATTATTTTTAGACTATCATTTTTTTAATTACAAACTTCTTCATCCATGCAAACTAATAGGAAACATAAAAAATAAAACAAACATCTAGTATTGAGACTAAAGTAAGTAAATCTTCCAATTATTTTAATTGATATTTTCTATTAGATTTTATCACTATAGTTTAGAAATAATTAAAAAAAAAAATTAGGTATAAAATTTAGTGATTAATCTAAGAGAAAATATATGTTGAAATAGTTAGATCACCCAATTTAAGAACAATAAACTATACATGCTAAAAACTAGTAAGTTTGCAAAAATCAACAATTATTTAATACTTACCATCAAGTTGAGATGTTTGACACATATAAAGTATGGAGCTATATATTTATGATGCCAAAGTTGTTGCATGTTGTAAAATAATTATGTCAAATCTATTGCATGATCCTTATCTACTTTTGCCATAATCTGATTTGCATGTAGATTCTTTCTATTTTTAATTTATCCAATGTGTTTAGCTCACATGGAATTCATCCAAAATAACTTTATCTACATGGTGATATTTTATGCAAGCTTTTGGAAGGCTATATTTGTTTATTCTATCTATGAATCTCTCCATCCATTGACTTGACTTGATTTGGATATTGTCCATATAAATATTTCCAGGTCATGACATGAATTAGAAAAAAATGTTGAAACCACTATTATGCATACAGGTTGGTCAATCATATGAAATCATTCTACATGTAATATTTTTCTAGATAAAATCACTAGGACTTTGGTAAAAGTGACAATTTATTTTCAACATATAATACAATTTTTTTTTCAATTTTTTGATCAATCATTGCTGGAAATAAACTGTGCTTACTTGGGAAATTGAATACCCTACATAATCTCAGCTCAGGAATCTTTCTTCAAAAATTACATAGATTGGATTGTAGACTATTTTATTTTAGTAGATATAAAAAACATAATTCTCTTTACCTAAAATGCCATCTCTTTTTATACTTCATCTATCCTTTCATAAATTTTAGCCATTTTTAAAATTTTGTTCATAATCAAAATCTGACGTGCAATCTTATCTTGATGGAAACTATTTGTGTTTTTCAACCAAAAAAAAAATTAAAATATTTTTAATGTAGGCATGTAGGTATGAGATAATTTAACATAGTCAGATACTGATTTAGCATTGATTTTCACCTAGTTCTTAGTAAAAATGAGGATTACATGCAACTTTTCCAAAATCATCCAAAAAGATGTGTGATCCATTATAGGTGATTTTGGAAAAGGTGTAACTGTATTTATATAGGTTTTACACCACCATATAGAGTCATTATAACTAATTCAAAATTTAAATCATTTCCTAAATATACATGTTATATATATAGAGGTATTTATTTTAGATTTGTTGTGATAAATTATAAAAATTCATGTATCAAGCTATTTGTTTTATCTTGTTGACTATCTCAAAATTTCATTTCCAACCTACATCAACAATTAGATCTTCCTTCATGGTGTTAGTAGTTTTTATTTTCTATATAGCAATATTAGTATTGGGGGGTTTGGTTTTTGTTTTTAAATCTAAAATCCTTAATTTTAGAAAAATAAATTTCAATCTATGTTGTAGAAAATAAATTCCTAAAGAAACCATTAATTATCTCCAATCATAAAATTTGCAAAGACACATTCCCTCTCACTATGAATATCTTTAGTAGATCCTGAATCTCCTACTAACATCATAGATCCTTGGAAATAGTGCCAAAAATGATGGGTCTCATTAATTCACTTCATTTAATAATGTCAATCTAGGGTTAGTGTTTGAAGGTTGTCTGTAATAGGAAAAAGAGATTGGAAAATGGTTACTTTTATCACACTCCACATTTGCAAAAATTGAAAATCATACTTGATAGAATTGAAAATAACACTTGTAGAAATCACAACACACTTGAAAAAACTAAATTACACTTGAAAAAATTAAATCACACTTATAAAAAGTAAATTACTAAATTGAAAATAAATAACAAACACACAAAATACCTACAGGTTTACAACAAGTTGTATAAAAGAAATATTTACAAGAAAAAAGAAATAAAATAAGAATTTACAGTAAAAAGAATAATTACATAATAAATGAATAAACATAAATATATTGATCTATCTTCTTTGGAATGAGTGGCCAGCTCATTCTTCAGAAGAGGATTTCACTTATAACATAGGTTTTAGAATACACTGCTCAGAATAATAGAACTAAAAGTGTATTAATTGATTATTTCATTCAGGTATGGAAGGTTGTATTTATAATTTCATGTTTCTAACCAACACCTTATTTGAGAGTAATAACTAAGATACTCTATCCTATCTCAATCTCCATAAAACATGGAGAGAGGTATTTATTCTAATAAAATATATTACATAATAATCTTGATCTCCACCAAATATAGAGAGAGTTATTATTTGGAATAAAATTACATAAAATTATATTTGAATATAATTTATAGTGTAAATTCTATACATACAAATCTATAAATATAAATAATCTAAATGGAAAGAATTCTTCGTGATAGATGGAACATTAGAATACATTTAGAAATACTTTCCAAACAAGTTTGTAGTAGTTTTATTGAAGTTTGTAGCAATTTTATTAAAATCTATAGCAACCTACTAAAATATGTAGTAAGTTTGATAAAATACATAATAAGTTACTAAAATATATAGGAATCCTAATTAAATATGTAGTTGGTTGATGTAATCCATATCTAGTTTGATGCAATCTATAGCTGGTCTGATGTAATCCATAGCTAGTCTATAGTTATTCTGATGTAATTCATAGCTGCTGTAGTAAGCTTACTATAATCTATAGCTACTAAAACAATATTGTTGTAATCTATAGCTGCTATATCAATCTTTTTTAGAGTTTTTAGCAAGCTTGTGTGAGTTTGTAGCAGACATTTAACTTAACCAAAATGTTGGATCCATTGTAGAAGACTATGACACTACAACATTATTCTTGAATAGTTACTCTTCATACTTTGAATCATTCTTAGCTTAGTATGAATTATGTATGCACTCATTGATATATTTTTTCCAATAATTATTATAAATGGATAACCATTAGATAAAAATGAATTATTAATACATAGCCATGATATATACTTGCTATTTTATTCTATCTAAACCATAAGTTCAGAAACTATATTTAGATTTAATTTATATGCAAGAACAAGAAGGTTTTTAATGGATATAATGATCCATTTTATGGGCTCATCAGAGTCCATGGCCTACCAAAAAAATGTTATAAGAAAGGGGAAAATTAAAGATCATCACCTTCACATAAATGGTTACAAGTGGGACAATAATGGGAAGCCACACACAACCTAGAGGAGGCATTTGCCTTCAATCATATCCTTGGTAGGTGCTACATGTAGAATTGAGATTATATTAATAATATCAAAGGGTATTAATGAAGTTGAGAGAGGCAACACAGGTTCTATAACCCTCATCAATCAATGCACACTTAACTTAAATATCACCTATTCGAACACTAATGAATAAGGGAGGATCATCTGCATAAAGAAAAATATCATCGAGAATCATTAAAGCTATAGGAAATTTTAAGGAAAGAGAAGTGTCCATTATTTAATCAACATTGATAAACATATCATCACATTATTGTAATATACTATCCTCAAATCTAGATAAGGCTAACTCCCATCCTACTAAGGGAAGATGAGGGACATTCATCTCAAATAATAGTTGCATAAGATGGTTTCTATGATGTGGAGAAGTCCTCATAAGCTCAGATAATGTAATTTGGGATGGGAGATAATGATTTCTATGATGAGATCCCACTCATCATAACCCATAATAAGTTTTTTAGATATAGGTGCATAATAATTAAGAACATCCTCGAAAGGAGGAGCTAAAATGCATTTAAATTTATGTTGATAAGAAGAGGAAGTCTTAGAATAAGGTTGTAAATTATGTTGTGATATGAAATAGTTAATTTAATTTGATTTTGAGAATTGATATAATAAGTTTTAGAAGAAATTTGAGTGTCATTAGTGTTATAATATGATGAAAGAGTGGTATAAATAGAAAATGAAGTGTTATCCAAAGGAGAATCAGAAATTAAATCATCAAAAGTAATAAGGTCATCTTTCCCCAACTCATTTAAATGAGTTGGAGAAGAATACTAGATAACATGATGTGTTATATATTAATTAAGAGTGTAGATAGTTTTGGAATCAATAAAAGTAACCACCCTTCGCATATTAGTCATGTAAACCACATTCTCTTTGGAGGTGGGTTCAACAAGACTTTCTAGATTATTGGTGGAAGGGGTAGATTTGTCTTCATTATCTTGAATAGGTTAATTATTAGGAAGAGGATATTTGTAGATAGCTAAATGAGCATTGGCTTGGTTCAAGACTTGAGTTTTATCATGTGATTTATAGTCCTTAAACAAAATTTCATAATATTATTGCCACTTTCAAATGATAGAATCGTGATCAAAATTAAGACCCAAAAGAAAGTCCATAACTAAATTACAAAGTTGTCTACATGTCTCATGATAATTACCCCAACTAACATGAAACCAAAAAAAAAATTGTTAGGATCATACCAAGATTTCATAGGATGGGTAAGTTCAAGATCTCATGAAAGAGACCTAGGTAGATGCGTAATCAATTCAATTGAGGATAGAGGTTTATGAACATTAATGTTGTTTGGAGAAGATAAATGAGGATTGGTATATTTTTGAGAAGGGGGAGTTGGTTCTGACGAAGGATTAGGGATGATAGATTGAACATTGTGAATGGTGTCATAAGAATTTGTAACACCATCATTGGTAACATTATGATTTTTATTCTTAAGTAAGAGATGAGGACCCAAAGAAGGTTGGGGTGGCTTGAATTGACACATAAGGAAATCTTTTCATTTAGCTTGGTTAATAGCATCCTCTAATGTACGTGGAGAGAGAGTGTGGACCCGATATTGAATTTTAGAAAAAAGGGTATTGGTAAAGAGATGGAAAAGATTATCATTAGCCATGTTTATATGTTCATATTTATTTGACAAAGTTTTCCACTTTTTAACAAAGGATTGAGTGGTTTCATTTTCAAGTTTTTTACAATTTATGAAGTGGGCCAAAGTGTTTTCAAGAAGATCAATAGTTTGGAATTCTTGAACTAAAGCACTCACTAAATCCTCCAAAAAAGTAATGGAATGAGTCCTAAGTTGGTTGTACCAATCCAAGTCATCACTTGTGAGAATTTTGGCTAAGATTCTGGTAGCGGTAAAGGTGTTTAATTTGACCCAATACTTATAAAGATTTCTAAATATTTTAAGATGAAGGGTGGGATTAGTTGATTCATTATAGTAAATAGTAGGTGTGATACCTCCTATATTAATGTTAGCAATTTGAGTAGTGAGAGGTTAATTTTGGATATGCTAAATGGTTTTTTTGACAAGAGGAGGTTGAGGAATGAGATTATCTTGAGAGTCTCAAAGAGGGGGGGGGGGAACATTTTGGTTATGTGTACCCCAAGCCATTGGTTAAGGATGAAATTGAAGATGAAGGTGTTTTTGTATTCTCATCATTTGGTTTGTGTTATGAGCTTGAAAGGCATTCATTTGATTGAGTGTTTGTAATAATAGTTTCTATGTTTGATTATCATTATTAGAAGTATTAGAGGTGGTATTAGTTTCTTGGGTACCACTATTGGTGTTGATAGGATATCAAGAGGAATTATGAGAATGTGAGGCATTAATGGAAAACTTTTATTTTGTAGCAAAAGATTTTCTAGTGAATGGTTGAGAAGAAGAACTAGAAGCATGATTACCTTGGGTAGCAAACAATACACTAGTGGAAGGATTAAGGATAGTGGATCTTATGAGAGGCCCAATAGATGTAGAATCTACCATGTTAGTGGATATACTAGGCATGGAGGTGGAAAAAGTTAGAGAAGAGATCAAGGTATGAGAAGAGGTCATAATCAAAGGAAGAGGATGAGAATCAAATAAACTGGTACCCCAAAATCTAGTTGAGAATGTAGGAGCAGGTGAATGATACTCTTTAGATTGACAAATAATCATAAGATTATAAATGGTAGGAAGGATATTTTCCTTGATGTTGAGGAAATTTAGAGATAGAGAAGATAATTTTGGGGGTATACTCTAATTTGGGTTAGTATTCTAATGAGAAGAGATGATTACACTATGAAGAGGTATTAGAAGGGGTCCCATAGTTCATTGTGTGAGTGGCAATATGAATATTACTAGCATCCAAGAGAGGATACCTAATCTATCTATGGAAGGCCTTATGAGGGTTAGTAAAGTTCATCATATCTATTGACCACTTCAATATTGTCATCAAGAAAATATTCCATGATGAAGGGAAAGAAAGAGAGATGAGAAAGTAAGGAAATAGGAAATTATAGAAATAGTAAAAGGTTGACCTATCACAAAAAGAAGGTCTAAAAATAGTACAGGGTTGATTGGGTCAATCAAGTATAGTGAACAAAGGCTAGAAAAAGAGAAAACAAGGCTTATAAATAGTACAAGGTCTATTGGGTTGATCCATTACAATGAATAAAGGATAGAAAAAGGTACATGGTTGACATGGTCGATCCAATAAAATAGGTAGGGAAAATTTAAGAAGCCTATAATAGATTTTTGAACTAAAATAAGATAAATTTTACAAGTAATTTGAAAATAAATAGTTGAAAGGAAACAAATAGTCAATTAGATTAATGTTGGCCAATCCAATTGAAGCACACATCACAAAACCTTGTACCAATGTTGGCTAATGAGATTTTTTACAATACAAAATATAATTGAGCAAAGGGTAAGAAAACAACTTGGAAAGTAAAGAGCTAACTAATTGATCAACTTGAATGTTTATTAAATTAATAAGATATGTTTTTAAACGTGATGGGAAGTTGGCTATAAGTAAGGAACTAAAAGGCAATCTAAGGATGGTTTTAGGTAGTTTGGATTGAAATGGATTTGTATTTGTAATGATATAGGATTTGTATTTGGGCCTATAGTGATAAGGGTATCAATTTCCTAGCTAGAATATAACATTAACCATGATTTATACTTGACTAGAGCATCAAGTCAGCTTCCCCCTTAGTGATGAAATCCAAGTAGGTTCGCCTTGGGTAGACAAATGTTAAAATGTTAATTTAGATTTTGTGATTTGGATATGTGTGCATAAAATAAAAAATAGTGAAACTAAATAATTAATTGAAAACCACCTAATTAAGCTATGTGATCTATTATAAACATGCAAGCAATAAGAAAAAAAGTGTGAGATAATTAATAACATATAAGGTTAATTATAACTTTGAAATAAGGTACAATTTTTATATAGTCAATAGTTTATGAAAAAATATAGAATAAGGTTGATAGGGTAAAACCTATATTATGAAAGTAAGGTCTAAAAATGAACATGATTGGTAGAGTTAACATAGTTATCTAGACAACACACAGAACACAAAACTAGGTTGGTAGGGTTGATCTAGTTGACTATACAAGGGCAATTTTAAAGACTACAAACTATAAAAGGAAAGATTTTAAAGAAAGAGATAAAGAGATAGAAAGGAACCTTGGTGGATCAGATATATAGAAAATGAATATTATTATTCAAGAACCTTGATATATACTTGCAAATTTTGCTAACTAGGTAGACAAAATTAATTAATCTTTACAAAAACTTGCTACTGATTTCCTAAAAATATACAAGGATGACTGGGTCAACCTAGTAGTCTAAACTAGATGTTTAAAAAGATGAAAACATGTACTGGGTCAATAGGGTTGATCTAGTAGCTTGTACTTGAAATCTTTTTTATAGAATTAGATATTGTGTCAATAGAGTCGATCCAATATGAAAAGTATATGATAAAAATAATGATGAAAGAATGAAAGAAATGAAATAAGGTAAACAAATCCTATAAGGGTTAGCTCACATCAGGTTCACTAGAATGTATGTAATTAGAAATGCATCATGTCTATATGTCAATCCTAACTCAGATAAAATAGAGCATACCCACAATTATGATTGAGAATACATTTTTTAAGTAGGATCATGACCAATATGGAGATCTACTAGACCCAATTAGGGGATCACTTATCATAATACACCATGTTAAGAAGGGTTCTAAAGCCTACAGTCTAGCATAATCATGCAACAACCCTAAAATAGTCTTATTGATGTGGGTTTTATACATACTAAATTCAAATGAGGTAGCCTCTAACATTTTAGGATATATATGGAGGTGAAATCCACTCTAGGGCATGAGTTTCAAGTATGTGATGTATTTCAACCTATTGATGGAATAGGGGTAGGGAATGCAGGTTATTGACAAGGGTTTTTTAGATGGAGGTGTGGCCTTCTAACAAAGTGATTCTCTATGTGAATTGGATGGCTATCTAGTTTCTAATCTAAAGTGGGTAGGTCTTAATAAAAAACTCAAAAGTGAGGGTAAGGTATGGTAGAAAATGAGGCTCTGTGGTTATTGGCAATTACTTCCCTAGTTGGTTTATGAACAGACCTATGCATTCTAAAACTTATGTTATTGCTAGCAGTAATAACACACATACAATCAGACACAACTAAGTAGTCTAATGGAATAAATATGTAGGGAATTCATAAGCCTCAAATAAAGGTTGTTCCTTTAGGGTAGTTATTTCACACCCTTAATTAGGATATTATGGCTCATACAAATGAATTATCTAAGGTAGCTATTGCACACACATAGAAAACTACACCTAAGAAATCATAAATACACATTCATAAATATGATTCAATTAACTTAACCAACTCAATAGATACATTCACTAATCTTTCAATAGCTATAACACATTATTAGTATATTAACCAAGAAATCAAGAATCTATTTGTAACTATAGCATACTAAAGATTATTGAAACATGAAACCATGGAAATAACAACTAATTACATGGAATTGGAAAGAAAATACTCAAAAACACTTTGTTAACTATCAAAATTGTTCATTGATTTGTATTCCAAAATATTCTAACCAAAAAATAGGTTAGGATACAATTATATATATAAACTTTGGGAAGGGGTCACCTCATCCTCCAAGTTCATGCAAGTGGTTACATGTGCCAATTCTAACTGTGGTATAAAATTGTCTAAGTTAAAAATAAATAAATTAAAATTTTCAAAATTATGAAATGTGTACCTGTACAAAAAATACAAAGTCAATTATTTATAATTAGCTGCTCAAAATACAAATAAAGTCTAAGTACATTGACCATTACAAAATTGTACATGCGTAAGATTTCAGCCTATAAGGCTTACTCATTTGAAGTGCTACATGCACCTTGGTTGGCATAGAAGTTAACATGGCAATTGAAGATGTATTTTCACCACTTGAATCCTACTTCTTCAATTTTTTATCCTCATAGACTTTTTTCACTATTCCATGTTGCTTTTATATAATGTCTAAATTTAGTAATGATGGTTGATGGATTCTTTTGGTCTATCCAAGGAGCTTCACATACTCATCTTTGGTTATTTGGAATTTATTCTTGAAGATTTTAACTTTAGTGACCTTTTTTTGAGCCTTTGTTAATTCTAACTTAATTTCCTCAATTTTCAAACTTTACAAGCTCTACTTAAACGCATCGACCGATTCTTGGATAAGATTGTCAAAATTGATCTTTCTAATAAACTTACTAGTGGAGTTTTAACCTTAGATAACTTTAGCTCATGTAAAATTTGAAGAACTTGAGCTTCATGTGCTTGATATCTAGGGACTAAGGCCCCAACATTTTTTAACCAATATTTTTCTTCCTCCTTCCAAATTATTACTATATTTAAGGTATTGGATGCCTATAGCATTATCATTAGGTCAAGATGAATATGAGTTGCCTATATAGACCACTAGCATCTTCAATTTTGCTTGACATCTCTCAAGGAATTGAATAATTGATTAGCCTGGCTCACATGAGGGGCCATCTCAACCTTCATAAAATCCATGTATTAAAAAGATTTATAACATCTTGAATTTACCTCCTAAACTTTAACTTTAATGCTTGTAGGACTATGTATTGTTTTGGCCTTCTCCTTCAATTACTCCACTTCAGCTTCTAATACATGTACTTCTCTCTCTAGCTCCTATTGAGCTAACTCTATGCATCTGTGAATTACATCTATGGCATCCTTATGTGTGTGAAATAGGTCTATTATATTTTCCTCATGTAGGGATTGTCTTGGTTATCTGTTCTACCTCTTGGTGAGGGAGGACACTTCTTGCCTTTATTCAAGGTTGATCAAGGTGCCCTTTTTATATTATAATTTCCTCTTCTTCACCTTTTGAATACTACCACTTGGAGGATCCAAAAAAATTAAAAATATATGGAATCTCAATGATCTTGAAGTTTGGAAATTAGGACATCTTATTTCTTAAATTCCACTACCCTTGGATGAATATCTAATTGGGATGCATAAGAGGTTGTGACAACAACCTCTTCCTCTGCCTCCTCTTGAGATTTATGTTGTTTCTTGTGAGCTTTAGTTATGACATTATAAATGGAAGGCCATATTATTTTAGACTAATTTACTCCTCTAAACTAAAGAAGTGGATGAACTATGATTATTTGGGGCTTGGCCTTCATCCCTTACTAGTGCTTGTCACTATGGTCTCCTCTACGGAAGTGGTAGATGGTAGTGTAAGGGTGATTTGAGTGGAGTGGATGTGGAGTTATAAGGTGACCCATGTAGTCTATGCCTTCTAAAAACTTTCTTCTTCTTGAGTTATATAAATATGGAGGTGCTAATAGGAACAAAAGGGGTTTATGTTGTAAATGGGGTAGAAGTGGAGATAGAGGGATCAATGGTAGTAGTGGAAGTGGAGGGGATAGATGTGGGAACTTCCATAGAGGTATCCTACCCAAAGATGGGTATTTAAGACAAGGGAAAACTAATAAAAGACTATGTACCTAGAAGAGTAAGCTCCATATGCTCTACTTGGAGGCTCATAGCCTTGGCTATCCCTAGCTTGGATTCCTCATCTAAATAATCTTCATTATCTATAATTTTTACTACATCTCCCCTATCTTATTCTAAATGTGGAGGTTTAGTAAGTAGAATTTGTGATGCTTCTATTATAGGACTAACTATAGGGATCCTAGGATTTCTCTTGTAGACCAATAGGGTCCTTACTTGCATGGGGGAGTTATGAGGTGATGATGCTATTGATTCTAGAGTTGCTATCCAAATGGATGTACCAATGTGTATTTGGGGCATGGAAATGGACATTTGGATGGAACCTATAGTAGGCACTTATTATGTTCTCTCCTCCTCATCGAAGTTAATGCTAATGGGGTCCCTTACTTGTCCTCCCCTAGTTAAACTAGAATTGAGTATCCCAAGCTCCTTATTTACTAATTTCAACTTCAACTTCAAAGGAATTCCTAGGTAGGAATAATTATCTTGGTCCTTAGATTAATCCTTGGACTATCCATTCCAAAATCTTTAATGTTTCCACCCTTTATAGAGTGCCTTTTTGCTATCTAATTCCCTAGTAAATATAAAAGGATCATCTTGGATCATTCTTAGATGATCCTATTTAGCCTAATAATCTATACCCATTCCAATTATTATTCATCATATTTGGCATTCAAAAATAGGAAATCATATTCATAAGGCTCATGACTATATGGGATGTTGAATCTATGAATGTGCTTTTGGATCACCCCATGTAGATTCTAGTCTCTATGTGTAAGTTTAGGGGAAGGGTAACTCCTATGTTTTCCACCTACCTCCCTAAGATGCTTCCTTATTGTATACACCATTATACCAATAGTTATGAAGTGAAAAAAATATAAGGCTTTCTTATGCCTTGACAAATCCTCTTTAATGTTATTCTATAATTGGAAGGCAATCTCCTGTTTAACTAATTTATCTAGTATAAACCTTGGAGGACATATGGGGCCAACTTTGTTTCCCTAGACCATGATGATAGTGGAATTTGGGTAAAGTAAATAATCCCCTTTCTTAGCCAAGTTATTTAAAATATTATGTCTAATTAAAGGCATGGGCAAGCCATGAATGTATTTCCAAGCCTGAGGGTAGACATCCTTAGAAATCCTCACCATATGTTTGGTATAACAGTAGAGGTGAATGAACTAGTAGTGGTCATAGATTCTATTCTTCTCATAGTCTATGTTTGAAGCCCATAATGCACCAAGGTCTCTATAACATGTTCCTATGATCGTATCCAATAAGTATGACATAATTAATAAAACTCCCATGGACATGGGGTGCTTGTCTTTGTGAATAATCTGTTCCCTCAACCATAGGCTTATTATCTCACCCAAGGCATATGTGGCATCATGTATAGTAATGGTACCCAATATAAATTAATGAATTGGATGCTAGGCATACTGCATATTCAATTAAGAAGAGCCATGCCAATTAAAATCCCCATCATGAACCTATCAATTGGGATTGCTCCTTTAAACTTTTTCTCTTTCAATGTGATAGTCTATTCTAGGAGTAACCATGAAGACAACACCTTCTCCATCAAGGTCTCTATGTTAAATTATACCAATGTGTAATTGTCAAAGTAGGCATCATGGATACTCAAAGATAGGTATCTCTATAAATATGCCCTTGAAATGCATATGATAAACATATTATTATTATTAGAATGTTGCAAAAAATAATAATATAATATCTTACTAGAGAAGAACAGGTCCCTTAAGAGGTCAATGCATGGCATTAATTTCAGCTTGGCTGTAGCAAAGTGTAATATTTGGTGTTTGAATGCCAAAAATTCTTTTATGAATAATCTATCTACTAGTGTCATATCATCTTCGAGT